>JADLZL010007925.1:0-35521 GCA_015844335.1 Chrysopogon serrulatus
GACAAAACCGCCTGTCCCGCGCGGGTCCGGCCGGCATCGCGGATGGCTAGCGGGTGCCCAAGACGCCCATGCATTTCCGCCGCGGTAGGCCCGGGTTTAGGGCCGCGGGCGCCCGAGGACGGAACGGGTGGGCAGAAATAGGCCGCGGTACTAGCGTTTTTGGAAAATCGCCGAAAACGGACAAAACCGCCTGCCCGCTGGTCCGGCCGGCACGTGGATGGCTAGCGGGTGCCCAAGACGCTCCATGCGTTTCGCGCCGCGGTAGGCCTGGTTTTAGAAGCCGCGGGCGCCCGAGGACGGAACGGTGGGCAGAAATAGGCCGTGGTACTAGCGTTTTTGGAAAATCGGCCGAAAACGGACAAAAACCGCCTGCCCGCTGGGTCCGGCCGGCATCGGATGGCTAGCGGGTGCCCAAGACGCCCATGCATTTTCGCGCCGCGGTAGGCCCGGTTTAGGAAGCCGCGGGCGCCCGAGGACGGAACGGTGGGCAGAAATAGGCCGTGGGTACTAGCGCTTTTTGGAAAATCGGCCGAAAACGGACAAAACCGCCCTGGCCCGCGGGTCTGGGTCCGCCGGCATCGTGGATGGCTAGCGGGTGCCCAAGACGCCCATGCATTTTCGCGCCGCGGTAGGCCGGGTTTAGGCGCCGGGCGCCCGGGGACGGAGGACGGTGGGCAGAAATAGGCCGCGGTACTAGCGCTTTTGGAAAATCGGCCGAAAAACGACAAAACCGCTGGCCCCGCGGGTCCGGCCGGCATCGTGGGATGGCTAGCGGGTGCCCAAGACGCCCATGCGTTTCCGCGCCGCGGTAGGCCCGGGTTTAGGCGCCGCGGGCGCCCGAGGACGGAACGGTGGGCAGAAATAGGCCGTGGTACTAGCGTTTTTGGAAAATCGGCCGAAAACGGACAAAACCGCCTGGCCCCCGCTGGTCCGCCGGCATCGTGGATGGCTAGCGGGTGCCCAAGACGCTTCCATGCTTTTGCGCCGCCGCGGTAGGCTCGGTTTAGGGCGCCGCGGGCGCCCGAGGACGGAACGGTGGGCAGAAATAGGCCGTGGTACTAGCGTTTTTGGAAAATCGGCCGAAAACGACAAAACCGCCTGGCCCCGCTGGTCCGGCCGGCATCGTGGATGGCTAGCGGGTGCCCAAGACGCTTCCATGCGTTTTCCGCCGCGGTAGGCTCGGGTTTAGGAAGCCGCGGGCGCCCGAGGACGGAACGGGTGGGCAGAAATAGGCCGGTACTAGCGTTTTTGGAAAATCGGCCGAAAACGGACAAAACCGCCTGCCCCGCTGGTCCGGCCGGCATCGTGGATGGCTAGCGGGTGCCCAAGACGCCCATGCGTTTCGCGCCGCGGTAGGCCTGGTTTAGGAAGCCGCTGGCGCCCGAGGACGGAACGGTGGGCAGAAATAGGCCGCGGTACTAGCGTTTTTGGAAAATCGGCCGAAAAACGGACAAAACCGCCTGGCCCGCGCTGGTCCGGCCGGCATCGTGGATGGCTAGCGGGTGCCCAAGACGCTCCATGCGTTTCGCGCGCCGCGGTAGGCTCGGTAGGGGGCCGCGGGCGCCCGAGGACGGAACGGTGGGCAGAAATAGGCCGCGGTACTAGCGTTTTTGGAAAATCGGCCGAAAAACGGACAAAAACCGCCCCGGGCCCGCTGGTCCGTCCGGCATCGTGGATGGCTAGCGGGTGCCCAAGACGCCCATGCGTTTCCGCGCCGCGGTAGGCTCTGGTTTAGGGAAGCCGCGGGCGCCCGAGGACGGAACGGTGGGCAGAAATAGGCCGCGGTACTAGCGCTTTTTGGAAAATCGCCGAAAACGGACAAAACCGCCTGGCCCGCGCTGGTCCGGCCGGCATCGTGGATGGCTAGCGGGTGCCCAAGACGCCCATGCGTTTCCGCGCCGCGGTAGGCCGGGTTAGGGGCGCCGGGCGCCCGAGGACGGAACGGTGGGCAGAAATAGGCCGCGGTACTAGCGCTTTTTGGAAAATCGGCCGAAAACGGACAAAACCGCCTGCCCGCTGGTCCGGCCGGCATCGTGGATGGCTAGCGGGTGCCCAAGACGCCCATGCGTTTTCGCCGCGGTAGGCCGGGTTTAGGGAAGCCGCTGGCGCCCGAGGACGGAACGGTGGGCGTAAATAGGCCGCGGTACTAGCGTTTTTTTGGAAAATCGGCCGAAAAACGACAAAACCGCCTGGCCCGCTGGTCCGCCGGCATCGTGGATGGCTAGCGGGTGCCCAAGACGCCCATGCGTTTTCGCGCCGCGGTAGGCCTCGGGTTTAGCCGCGGGCGCCCGAGGACGGAACGGTGGGCAGAAATAGGCCGCGGTACTAGCGTTTTTGGAAAATCGGCCGAAAACGGACAAAACCGCCCTGCCCGCGCTGGTCCGGCCGGCATCGTGGATGGCTAGCGGGTGCCCAAGACGCTCCATGCGTTTTCCGCGCCGCGGTAGGCCCGGGTTTAGGGAAGCCGCTGGCGCCCGAGGACGGAACGGTGGGCGAAATAGGCCGCGGTACTAGCGTTTTTGGAAAATCGGCCGAAAACGGACAAAACCGCCTGGCCCGCGGTGGTCCGGCCGGCATCGTGGATGGCTAGCGGGTGCCCAAGACGCTTCCATGCGTTTTCGCGCCGCGGTAGGCCCGGGTTTAGGGCCGCGGGCGCCCGAGGACGGAACGGTGGGCGTAAATAGGCCGCGGTACTAGCGCTTTTTGGAAAATCGGCCGAAAACGGACAAAACCGCCTGGCCCGCGCTGGTCCGGCCGGCATCGTGGATGGCTAGCGGGTGCCCAAGACGCCCATGCGTTTCGCGCCGCGGTAGGCTCGGTTTAGGGCGCCGCGGCGCCCGAGGACGGAACGGTGGGCAGAAATAGGCCGCGGTACTAGCGTTTTTGGAAAATCGGCCGAAAACGACAAAACCGCCTGCCCGCTGGTCCGCCGGCATCGTGGATGGCTAGCGGGTGCCCAAGACGCCCATGCGTTTCCGCGCCGCGGTAGGCCCTGGTTTAGGCGGCCGCGGGCGCCCGAGGACGGAACGGTGGGCGAAATAGGCCGCGGTACTAGCGTTTTTGGAAAATCGGCCGAAAACGACAAAACCGCCTGCCCCCGCTGGTCCGGCCGGCATCGTGGATGGCTAGCGGGTGCCCAAGACGCCCATGCGTTTCGCGCCGCCGCGGTAGGCCTGGGCCGCGGGCGCCCGAGGACGGAACGGTGGGCAGAAATAGCCGCGGGCGCCCGACAAAACCGCCTGCCCTGGTCGGGTCCCCCGTGACGAATGAACGGTGGGCAGAAATAGAACGGTGGGCAGAAATAGGCCGGTACTAGCGTTTTTGGAAAATCGGCCGAAAACGGACAAAACCGCCTGGCCCGCTGGTCCGGCCGGCATCGTGGATGGCTAGCGGGTGCCCAAGACGCCCATGCGTTTCCGCCGCCGCGGTAGGCCGGTTTAGGAGGCCGCGGCGCCTCGAGGACGGAACGGTGGGCGAAATAGGCCGGTACTAGTTTTTTGGAAAATCGGCGAAAAACGACAAAACCGCCTGGCCCCCGCGGGTCCGGCCGGCATCGCGGATGGCTAGCGGGTGCCCAAGACGCCCATGTTTCGCGCCGCGGTAGGCCCGGTTTAGGAAGCCGCGGCGCCCGAGGACGGAAACGGTGGGCAGAAATAGGCCCGGTACTAGCGTTTTTTGGAAAATCGGCCGAAAACGGACAAAACCGCCTGGCCCGCGCTGGTCCGGCCGGCATCGTGGATGGCTAGCGGGTGCCCAAGACGCTCCATGCATGCATTTCGCGCCGCGGTAGGCCCGGTTTAGGGCGCCGCGGGGCGCCCGAGGACGGAACGGTGGGCGAAATAGGCCGCGGTACTAGCTTTTTTTTGGAAAATCGGCCGAAAACGGACAAAAACCGCCTGGCCCGCGCGGGTCCGGCCGGCATCGCGGATGGCTAGCGGGTGCCCAAGACGCTCCATGCGTTTCCGCCGCCCGCGGTAGGCCCGGTTTAGGAAAGCCGCGGGCGCCCGAGGACGGAACGGTGGGCAGAAATAGGCCGTGGTACTAGCGTTTTTGGAAAAATCGGCCGAAAACGGACAAAACCGCCTGCCCCCGCGGGTCCGGCCGGCATCGTGGATGGCTAGCGGGTGCCCAAGACGCCCATGCGTTTCGCGCGCGGTAGGCCCGGTTTAGGGAAGCCGCGGCGCCCGAGGACGGAACGGTGGGCAGAAATAGGCCGTGGTACTAGCGTTTTTGGAAAATCGGCCGAAAAACGACAAAACCGCCTGCCCGCTGGTCCGGCCGGCATCGTGGATGGCTAGCGGGTGCCCAAGACGCCCATGCGTTTTCGCGCCGCGGTAGGCCTGGTTTAGGAAAATCGCCGCGGGCGCCCGAGGACGGAACGGTGGGCGAAATAGGCCGCGGTACTAGCGTTTTTGGAAAATCGGCCGAAAAACGGACAAAACCGCCCCGCCCGCTGGTCCGGCCGGCATCGTGGATGGCTAGCGGGTGCCCAAGACGCCCATGCGTTTCCGCGCCGCGGTAGGCCTGGTTTAGAAGCCGCGGGCGCCCGAGGACGGAACGGTGGGCAGAAATAGCCGCGGTACTAGCGTTTTTGAAAAATCGGCCGAAAACGGACAAAACCGCCTGGCCCGCGCTGGTCCGGCCGGCATCGTGGATGGCTAGCGGGTGCCCAAGACGCTTCCATGCGTTTCGCGCCGCGGTAGGCTGGGTTTAGGGCCGCGGGCGCCCGAGGACGGAACGGTGGGCAGAAATAGGCCGCGGTACTAGCGTTTTTTGGAAAATCGGCCGAAAACGGACAAAAACCGCCTGCCCGCGCGGGTCCGCCGGCATCGTGGATGGCTAGCGGGTGCCCAAGACGCCCATGCATTTTCCGCGCCGCGGTAGGCCTCGGTTTAGGGAAGCCGCGGGCGCCCGAGGACGGAACGGTGGGCAGAAATAGGCCGCGGTACTAGCGTTTTTGGAAAATCGGCCGAAAACGGACAAAAACCGCCTGGTCCCGCATCGCTGGTCCGGCCGGCATCGTGGATGGCTAGCGGGTGCCCAAGACGCTTCCATGCATTTCGCGCCGCGGTAGGCCGGGTTTACGGGAAGCCGCGGGCGCCCGAGGACGGAACGGTGGGCAGAAATAGGCCGCGGTACTAGCGTTTTTGGAAAATCGGCCGAAAAACGACAAAACCGCCTGGCCCGCGCTGGTCCGGCCGGCATCGTGGATGGCTAGCGGGTGCCCAAGACGCTCCATGCGTTTCGCGCCGCGGTAGGCCGGGTTTAGGAAGCCGCGGGCGCCCGAGGACGGAACGGGTGGGCAGAAATAGGCCGCGGTACTAGCGTTTTTGGAAAATCGGCCGAAAACGGACAAAACCGCCTGGCCCGCGCGGGTCCGCCGGCATCGTGGATGGCTAGCGGGTGCCCAAGACGCTTCCATGCGTTTCCGCGCCGCGGTAGGCCCGGTTTAGGAAGCCGCGGGCGCCCGAGGACGGAACGGTGGGCGAAATAGGCCGCGGTACTAGCGCTTTTTGGAAAATCGGCCGAAAACGGACAAAACCGCCTGCCCGCTGGTCCGGCCGGCATCGTGGATGGCTAGCGGGTGCCCAAGACGCCCATGCGCTTTCGCGCCGCGGTAGGCCGGGTTTAGGCGCCGCGGGCGCCCGAGGACGGAACGGTGGGGGCAGAAATAGGCCGTACTAGCGTTTTTGGAAAATCGGCCGAAAACGACAAAACCGCCTGGCCCGCTGCGGGTCCCGCCGGCATCGTGGATGGCTAGCGGGTGCCCAAGACGCCCATGCGTTTCGCGCCGCGGTAGGCCGAGGGTTTAGGAAGGCCGGGCGCCGAGGACGGAACGGTGGGGCAGAAATAGGCCGTGGTACTAGCGTTTTTGGAAAATCGGCCGAAAAACGGACAAAACCGCCTGGCCCCGCGCGGGTCCGGCCGGCATCGTGGATGGCTAGCGGGTGCCCAAGACGCTCCATGCGTTTTCGCGCCGCGGTAGGCCTGGTTTAGGGAAGCCGCGGGCGCCCGAGGACGGAACGGTGGGCAGAAATAGGCCGCGGTACTAGCGTTTTTTGGAAAATCGGCCGAAAACGGACAAAACCGCCTGGCCCGCGCGGGTCCGGCCGGCATCGTGGATGGCTAGCGGGTGCCCAAGACGCTCCATGTTTTTCGCGCCGCGGTAGGCCCCGGTTTAGGGAAGCCGCGGGCGCCCGAGGACGGAACGGTGGGCGTAAATAGGCCGCGGTACTAGCGTTTTTGGAAAATCGGCCGAAAACGGACAAAACCGCCTGGCCCGCGCTGGTCCGGCCGGCATCGTGGATGGCTAGCGGGTGCCCAAGACGCCCATGCGTTTCGCGCCGCGGTAGGCCCGGTTTAGGCCGGGCGCCCGAGGACGGAACGGTGGGCAGAAATAGGCCGGGTACTAGCGTTTTTGGAAAATCGGCCGAAAACGGACAAAACCGCCTGCCCGCGCGGGTCCGGCCGGCATCGTGGATGGCTAGCGGGTGCCCAAGACGCCCATGCGTTTTCGCGCCGCGGTAGGCCTGGTTTAGGGAAGCCGCGGGCGCCCGAGGACGGAACGGTGGGGCGAAATAGGCCGCGGTACTAGCGCTTTTTGGAAAATCGGCCGAAAACGGACAAAACCGCCTGCCCGCGCTGGTCCGCCGGCATCGTGGATGGCTAGCGGGTGCCCAAGACGCTTCCATGCGTTTTCGCGCCGCGGTAGGCCCGGTTTAGGGCGCCGCGGGCGCCCGAGGACGGAACGGTGGGCGAAATAGGCCGCGGTACTAGCGTTTTTGGAAAATCGCCCGAAAAACGACAAAACCGCCTGGCCCGCGCTGGGTCCGGCCGGCATCGTGGATGGCTAGCGGGGTGCCCAAGACGCTCCATGCATTTTCGCGCCGCGGTAGGCCTAGGTTTAGGGCGCCGCGGGCGCCTGAGGACGGAACGGTGGGCAGAAATAGGCCGTGTACTAGCGTTTTTGGAAAATCGGCCGAAAACGGACAAAAACCGCCTGGCCCGCGCGGGTCCGGCCGGCATCGTGGATGGCTAGCGGGTGCCCAAGACGCCCATGCGTTTCGCGCCGCGGTAGGCCTGGTTTAGGGCGCCGCGGGCGCCCGAGGACGGAACGGTGGGCGAAATAGGCCGCGGTACTAGCGTTTTTTGAAAATCGCCGAAAAACGGACAAAACCGCCCTGCCCGCGCTGGTCCGGCCGGCATCGTGGATGGCTAGCGGGTGCCCAAGACGCTTCCATGCGTTTCCGCGCGCCGCGGTAGGCCCGGGTTTAGGGAAGCCGCTGGCGCCCGAGGACGGAACGGTGGGCGTAAATAGGCCGCGGTACTAGCGTTTTTGGAAAATCGGCCGAAAACGGACAAAACCAAAACCGCCCGCTGGTCCGGCCGGCATCGTGGATGGCTAGCGGGTGCCCAAGACGCCCATGCGTTTCGCGCCGCGGTAGGCTCGGTTTAGGGAAGCCGCGGGCGCCCGAGGACGGAACGGTGGGCAGAAATAGGCCGCGGTACTAGCGTTTTTGGAAAATCGGCCGAAAACGGACAAAACCGCCTGGCCCGCGCTGGTCCGGCCGGCATCGTGGATGGCTAGCGGGTGCCCAAGACGCTCCATGCGTTTTCGCGCCGCGGTAGGCCCGGGTTTAGGAAGCCGCGGGCGCCCGAGGACGGAACGGGGGGCGAAATAGGCCGCGGTACTAGCGTTTTTGGAAAATCGGCCGAAAACGGACAAAACCGCCTGGTCCCGCGGGTCCGCCGGCATCGTGGATGGCTAGCGGGTGCCCAAGACGCCCATGCGTTTCCGCGCCGCGGTAGGCCCTGGGGAGGACGGAACGGGGGCCGCGGGCGCCCGAGGACGGAACGGTGGGCAGAAATAGGCCTGGTCCGGCCGGTACTAGCGTTTTTGGAAAATCGGCCGAAAACGGACAAAAAAGGGCGCCCGCGCGGGTCCGGCCGGCATCGTGGATGGCTAGCGGGTGCCCAAGACGCCCATGCGTTTTCATCGATGCGCCGCGGTAGGGTGCCCAAGGTTTAGGGAAGCCGCTGGGCGCCCGAGGACGGAACGGTGGGCAGAAATAGGCCGGTACTAGCGTTTTTGGAAAATCGGCCGAAAACGGACAAAACCGCCTGGCCCGCCGCTGGTCCGCCGGCATCGTGGATGGCTAGCGGGTGCCCAAGACGCCCATGTTTTCGCGCCGCGGTAGGCCTGGTTTAGGCGCCGCCGGGCGCCCGAGGACGGAACGGTGGGCAGAAATAGGCCGCGGTACTAGCGTTTTTGGAAAATCGGCCGAAAACGGACAAAACCGCCCCTGTCCCGCGGGTCCGGCCGGCATCGTGGATGGCTAGCGGGTGCCCAAGACGCCCATGCGTTTTCGCGCCGCGGTAGGCCCGGTTTAGGAAGCCGCGGGCGCCCGAGGACGGAACGGTGGGCAGAAATAGGCCGCGGTACTAGCTTTTTTTTGGAAAATCGGCCGAAAACGGACAAAACCGCCCCGCCCGCGGGTCCGGCCGGCATCGGGATGGCTAGCGGGTGCCCAAGACGCCCATGCGTTTCGCGCCGCGGTAGGCCCGGTTTAGGACGCCGCGGGCGCCCGAGGACGGAACGGTGGGCAGAAATAGGCCGCGGTACTAGCGTTTTTGGAAAATCGGCGAAAACGGACAAAACCGCCCGTCCGCGCGGGTCCGGCCGGCATCGTGGATGGCTAGCGGGTGCCCAAGACGCCCATGCGCTTTTTCGCGCCGCGGTAGGGTTTAGGGAAGCCGCGGGCGCCCGAGGACGGAACGGTGGGCGAAATAGGCCGGTACTAGCGTTTTTGGAAAATCGGCCGAAAACGGACAAAACCGCCCTGCCCGCTGGTCCGGCCGGCATCGTGGATGGCTAGCGGGTGCCCAAGACGCCCATGCGTTTCGCGCCGCGGTAGGCCCGGTTTAGGGAAGCCGCGGGCGCCCGAGGACGGAACGGTGGGCGAAATAGGCCGCGGTACTAGCGTTTTTGGAAAATCGGCCGAAAACGGACAAAACCGCGCCGTCCGCGCGGGTCCGGCCGGCATCGTGGATGGCTAGCGGGGTGCCCAAGACGCCCATGCGTTTCCGCGCCGCGGTAGGCCCGGTTTAGGGCCGCTGGCGCCCGAGGACGGAACGGTGGGCGTAAATAGGCCGCGGTACTAGCGTTTTTGGAAAATCGGCCGAAAACGGACAAAACCGCCCTGTCCGCGCGGGTCCGGCCGGCATCGTGGATGGCTAGCGGGTGCCCAAGACGCCCATGCGTTTCGCGCCGCGGTAGGCTCGGGTTTAGGCGCCGCGGGCGCCCGAGGACGGAACGGTGGGGCGAAATAGGCCGCGGTACTAGCGCTTTTTTGGAAAATCGGCCGAAAACGGACAAAACCGCCTGTCCCGCGGGTCCGGCCGGCATCGTGGATGGCTAGCGGGTGCCCAAGACGCTTCCATGCGTTTCGCGCCGCGGTAGGCCCGGGTAGGGAAAGCCGCGGGCGCCCGAGGACGGAACGGTGGGCAGAAATAGGCCGTGGTACTAGCGTTTTTGGAAAATCGGCCGAAAACGGACAAAACCGCCTGGCCCGATGGCGGGTCCGGCCGGCATCGTGGATGGCTAGCGGGTGCCCAAGACGCCCATGCGTTTCCGCGCCGCGGTAGGCCTGGTTTAGAAGCCGCGGGCGCCCGAGGACGGAACGGTGGGCAGAAATAGGTCGCGGTACTAGCGTTTTTGGAAAATCGGCCGAAAACGGACAAAACCGCCCGTCCGCGCGGGTCCGGCCGGCATCGTGGATGGCTAGCGGGTGCCCAAGACGCCCATGCGTTTCGCGCGCCGCGGTAGGCCCGGTTTAGGGAAGCCGCGGGCGCCCGAGGACGGAACGGTGGGCAGAAATAGGCCCGGTACTAGCGTTTTTGGAAAATCGGCCGAAAACGGACAAAACCGCCTGGCCCGCGGGTCCGGCCGGCATCGTGGATGGCTAGCGGGTGCCCAAGACGCTCCATGCGTTTCCGCGCCGCGGTAGGCCTGGTTTAGGGCCGCGGGCGCCCGAGGACGGAACGGTGGGCGTAAATAGGCCGCGGTACTAGCGTTTTTGGAAAATCGGCCGAAAACGGACAAAACCGCCCTGTCCGCGCGGGTCCGGCCGGCATCGTGGATGGCTAGCGGGTGCCCAAGACGCCCATGTGTTTCGCGCCGCGGTAGGCCCGGTTTAGGGCCGCTGGCGCGCCCGAGGACGGAACGGTGGGCGAAATAGGCCGTGGTACTAGCGTTTTTGGAAAATCGGCCGAAAACGGACAAAACCGCCTGCCCGCGCGGGTCCGGCCGGCATCGTGGATGGCTAGCGGGTGCCCAAGACGGTTTCCGCGCCCGGTAGGCCCGGTTTAGCGCCGCGGGCGCCCGAGGACGGAACGGTGGGCAGAAATAGGCCGGTACTAGCGCTTTTTGGAAAATCGGCCGAAAACGGACAAAACCGCCTGTCCGCGCGGGTCCGGCCGGCATCGTGGATGGCTAGCGGGTGCCCAAGACGCCCATGCGTTTCCGCGCCGCGGTAATAGGGCCGCGGGCGTACTAGAAATAGGTGGTACTTTTTTTTGGAAAATCGGCCGAAAACGGACAAAACCGCCTGTCCCGCGGGTCCGGCCGGCATCGTGGATGGCTAGCGGGTGCCCAAGACGCCCATGCGTTTCGCGCCGCGGTAGGCCTGGTTTAGGGCGCCGCGGGCGCCCGAGGACGGAACGGTGGGCAGAAATAGGCCGTGGTACTAGCGTTTTTGGAAAATCGGCCGAAAACGGACAAAACCGCCTGGCCCGCGCGGGTCCGCCGGCATCGTGGATGGCTAGCGGGGTGCCCAAGACGCCCATGCGTTTCGCGCCGCGGTAGGCCTGGTTTTTAGCCGCGGGCGCCCGAGGACGGAACGGGTGGGCAGAAATAGGCCGCGGTACTAGCGTTTTTGGAAAATCGGCCGAAAACGGACAAAACCGCCCCGTCCGCGCGGGTCCGGCCGGCATCGTGGATGGCTAGCGGGTGCCCAAGACGCCCATGCGTTTCGCGCGCCGCGGTAGGCCCGGTTTAGGGAAGCCGCGGGCGCCCGAGGACGGAACGGTGGGCGTAAATAGGCCGCGGTACTAGCGTTTTTGGAAAATCGGCCGAAAACGGACAAAACCGCCTGGGCCCGCGCGGGTCCGGCCGGCATCGTGGATGGCTAGCGGGTGCCCAAGACGCCCATGCGTTTTCGCGCCGCGGTAGGCCCGGTTAGGGGAGCCGCGGGCGCCCGAGGACGGAACGGTGGCAGAAATAGGCCGCGGTACTAGCGTTTTTGGAAAATCGGCCGAAAACGATAAAACCGCCTGTCCGCTGGTCCGGCCGGCATCGTGGATGGCTAGCGGGTGCCCAAGACGCCCATGCGTTTCGCGCCGCGGTAGGCCCGGTTTAGGGAAGCCGCGGGCGCCCGAGGACGGAACGGTGGGCAGAAATAGGCCGCGGTACTAGCGTTTTTGGAAAATCGGCCGAAAAACGGACAAAACCGCCGGTCCGCGCTGGTCCGGCCGGCATCGTGGATGGCTAGCGGGTGCCCAAGACGCTCCATGCGTTTTCGCGCGCCGCGGTAGGCCGGGTTTAGGGAAGCCGCGGGCGCCCGAGGACGGAACGGTGGGCAGAAATAGGCCGTGTACTAGCGTTTTTGGAAAATCGGCCGAAAACGGACAAAACCGCCCTGTCCGCGCGGGTCCGGCCGGCATCGTGGATGGCTAGCGGGGTGCCCAAGACGCTTCCATGCGTTTCCGCGCCGCGGTAGGCCTGGTTTAGGGAAGCCGCTGGCGCCCGAGGACGGAACGGTGGGCGAAATAGGCCGCGGTACTAGCGTTTTTGGAAAATCGGCCGAAAACGGACAAAAACCGCCCCGTCCGCGCTGGTCCGGCCGGCATCGTGGATGGCTAGCGGGTGCCCAAGACGCCCATGCGTTTCGCGCCGCGGTAGGCCTGGGTTTAGGATGGCCGCGGGCGCCCGAGGACGGAACGGTGGGCAGAAATAGGCCGCGGTACTAGCGTTTTTGGAAAATCGGCCGAAAACGGACAAAACCGCCTGGTCCCGCTGGTCCGGCCGGCATCGTGGATGGCTAGCGGGTGCCCAAGACGCTCCATGCGTTTCGCGCCGCGGTAGGCCTGGTTTAGGGAAGCCGCGGGCGCCCGAGGACGGAACGGTGGGCAGAAATAGGCCGTGGTACTAGCGTTTTTGGAAAATCGGCCGAAAACGGACAAAACCGCCCCGCCCGCGCTGGTCCGGCCGGCATCGTGGATGGCTAGCGGGTGCCCAAGACGCTTCCATGCGTTTCGCGCCGCGGTAGGCCTGGTTTAGAAGCCGCTGGCGCCCGAGGACGGAACGGTGGGCGTAAATAGGCCGGTACTAGCGTTTTGGGAAAATCGGCCGAAAACGGACAAAACCGCCCTGCCCCGCTGGTCCGGCCGGCATCGTGGATGGCTAGCGGGTGCCCAAGACGGTCCATGCGTTTCGCGCCGCGGTAGGCGGGTTTAGGCCGCGGGCGCTGGCGCCCGAGGACGGAACGGTGGGCGAAAAATAGGCCGCTGGTACTAGCGTTTTTGGAAAATCGGCCGAAAACGGACAAAACCGCCTGTCCGCGCGGGTCCGGCCGGCATCGTGGATGGCTAGCGGGTGCCCAAGACGCATCCATGCGTGCCCAAGACGCCCATGCGCGCCGCGGTAGGCCTGGTTTAGGGAAGCCGCTGGCGCCCGAGGACGGAACGGTGGGCGTAAATAGGCCGCGGTACTAGCGTTTTTGGAAAATCGGCCGAAAACGGACAAAACCGCCCCGCCGCGCGGGTCCGGCCGGCATCGTGGATGGCTAGCGGGTGCCCAAGACGCTCCATGCGTTTCGCGCCGCGGTAGGCCCGGTTTAGGGCGCCGCGGGCGCCCGAGGACGGAACGGTGGGCAGAAATAGGCCGTGGTACTAGCGTTTTTTGGAAAATCGGCCGAAAACGGACAAAACCGCCCCTGTCCGCGCTGGTCCGGCCGGCATCGTGGATGGCTAGCGGGTGCCCAAGACGCCCATGCGTTTTCCGCCGCGGTAGGCCCGGTTTAGGAAGCCGCGGGCGCCCGAGGACGGAACGGTGGGCAGAAATAGGCCGTGGTACTAGCGTTTTTGGAAAATCGGCCGAAAACGGAAAAAAACCGCCCCGTCCCCGCGGGTCCGGCCGGCATCGTGGATGGCTAGCGGGTGCCCAAGACGCTCCATGCGTTTTCGCGCCGCGGTAGGCCCGGTTTAGGAAGCCGCTGGCGCCCGAGGACGGAACGGTGGGCGTAAATAGGCCGCGGTACTAGCGTTTTTGGAAAATCGGCCGAAAACGGACAAAACCGCCTCGTCCGCGGGTCCGGCCGGCATCGTGGATGGCTAGCGGGTGCCCAAGACGCCCATGCGTTTTCGCGCCGCGGTAGGCCCGGTTTAGGAAGCCGCGGGCGCCCGAGGACGGAACGGTGGGCAGAAATAGGCCGCGGTACTAGCGTTTTTGGAAAATCGGCCGAAAAACGGACAAAAACCGCCTGGCCGCGCGGGTCCGGCCGGCATCGTGGATGGCTAGCGGGTGCCCAAGACGCTCCATGCATTTTCGCGCCGCGGTAGGCCTGGTTTAGGAAGCCGCGGGCGCCCGAGGACGGAACGGGCAGAAATAGGCCGCGGTACTAGCGTTTTTGGAAAATCGGCCGAAAACGGACAAAAACCGCCTGGCCCGCGGGTCCGGCCGGCATCGTGGATGGCTAGCGGGTGCCCAAGACGCTCCATGCGTTTCGCGCCGCGGTAGGCCCGGTTTAGGGGCGCGCCGGCTGGCGCCCGAGGACGGAACGGTGGGCGAAATAGGCCGCGGTACTAGCGCTTTTTGGAAAATCGGCCGAAAACGGACAAAACCGCCCCGCCCGGCTGGGTCCGGCCGGCATCGTGGATGGCTAGCGGGTGCCCAAGACGCTCCATGCATTTCCATGCCGTGGTAGGCCCGGGTTTAGGAAGCCGCGGGCGCCCGAGGACGGAACGGTGGGCAGAAATAGGCCGTGGTACTAGCGTTTTTGGAAAATCGGCCGAAAAACGGACAAAACCGCCCGTCCGCGCTGGTCCGGCCGGCATCGTGGATGGCTAGCGGGGTGCCCAAGACGCCCATGCGTTTCCGCGCCGCGGTAGGCCTGGTTTAGCGCCGCGGGCGCCCGAGGACGGAACGGTGGGCGAAATAGGCCGTGGTACTAGCGTTTTTGGAAAATCGGCCGAAAACGGACAAAACCGCCCTGGCCCGCTGGTCCGGCCGGCATCGTGGATGGCTAGCGGGTGCCCAAGACGCTCCATGCGTTTCCGCGCCGCGGTAGGCCCGGTTTAGGGGCGCCGCTGGCGCCCGAGGACGGAACGGTGGGCAGAAATAGGCCGCGGTACTAGCGTTTTTGGAAAATCGGCCGAAAACGGACAAAACCGCCTGGCCCGCGGGTCCGGCCGGCATCGTGGATGGCTAGCGGGTGCCCAAGACGCTCCATGCGTTTTTGCCGCCGCGGTAGGCCTGGTTTAGGAAGCCGCGGGCGCCCGAGGACGGAACGGTGGGCAGAAATAGGCCGGGTACTAGCGTTTTGGAAAATCGGCCGAAAACGGACAAAACCGCCTGGCCCGCGCGGGTCCGGCCGGCATCGTGGATGGCTAGCGGGTGCCCAAGACGCCCATGCGTTTTCCGCCGCCGCGGTAGGCCTGGTTTAGGAGGCGCGGGCGCCCGAGGACGGAACGGTGGGCAGAAATAGGCCGCGGTACTAGCGTTTTTTGGAAAATCGGCCGAAAACGGACAAAACCGCCTGGCCCGCGCGGGTCCGGCCGGCATCGTGGATGGCTAGCGGGGTGCCCAAGACGCCCATGCGTTTCGCGCCGCGGTAGGCCCGGTTTAGGAAGCCGCTGGCGCCCGAGGACGGAACGGAGGGCGAAATAGGCCGTGGTACTAGCGTTTTTGGAAAATCGGCCGAAAACGACAAAACCGCCTGCCCGCGCGTGGTCCGGCCGGCATCGTGGATGGCTAGCGGGTGCCCAAGACGCTCCATGCGTTTTCGCGCCGCGGTAGGCCCGGTTTAGGGCGGCGCGGGCGCCCGAGGACGGAACGGTGGGCAGAAATAGGCCGGTACTAGCGCTTTTTGGAAAATCGGCCGAAAACGGACAAAAACCGCCTGGCCCGCGGGTCCGGCCGGCATCGTGGATGGCTAGCGGGTGCCCAAGACGCTCCATGCGTTTCGCGCCGCGTAGGCCTGGGTTAGGGAAGCCGCGGGCGCCCGAGGACGGAACGGAGGGCAGAAATAGGCCGTGTACTAGCGTTTTTTGGAAAATCGGCCGAAAACGGACAAAAACCGCCCCCGCTGGTCCGGCCGGCATCGTGGATGGCTAGCGGGGTGCCCAAGACGCTCCATGCGTTTCGCGCCGCGGTAGGCTGGTTTAGGTGCCGCGGGCGCCCGAGGACGGAACGGTGGGCAGAAATAGGCGCGGTACTAGCGTTTTTGGAAAATCGGGCCGAAAAACGACAAAACCGCCTGGCCCGCGCGGGTCCGCCGGCATCGTGGATGGCTAGCGGGTGCCCAAGACGCTCCATGCGTTTTCGCGCCGCGGTAGGCCCAGGTTTAGGGCGCCGCGGGCGCCTGAGGACGGAACGGTGGGCAGAAATAGGCCGGTACTTTTTTGGAAAATCGCCGAAAACGGACAAAACCGCCTGCCCCCGCGGGTCCGCCGGCATCGTGGATGGCTAGCGGGTGCCCAAGACGCTCCATGCGTTTTCGCGCCGCGGTAGGCCCGGTTTAGGGCGCCGCGGGCGCCCGAGGACGGAACGGTGGGCAGAAATAGGCCGCGGTACTAGCATTTTTGGAAAATCGGCCGAAAACGACAAAACCGCCTGGCCCGCTGGTCCGCCGGCATCGTGGATGGCTAGCGGGTGCCCAAGACGCTCCATGCGTTTCCGCGCCGCGGTAGGCCTGGGTTTAGGGCGCCGCGGGCGCCTGAGGACGGAACGGTGGGCAGAAATAGGCCGTGTACTAGCGTTTTGGAAAATCGGCCGAAAACGGACAAAACCGCCTGCCGCGGGTCCGGCCGGCATCGTGGATGGCTAGCGGGTGCCCAAGACGCCCATGCGTTTTCGCGCCGCGGTAGGCCCGGGTTTGGAAGCCGCGGGCGCCCGAGGACGGAACGGTGGGCAGAAATAGGCCGCGGTACTAGCGTTTTTGGAAAATCGGCCGACAACGGACAAAACCGCCCCGTCCGCGCGGGTCCGGCCGGCATCGTGGATGGCTAGCGGGTGCCCAAGACGCCCATGCGTTTCCGCGCCGCGGTAGGTCGGTTTAGGGGCCGCTGGGCGCCCGAGGACGGAACGGTGGGCGTAAATAGGCCGTGGTACTAGCGTTTTTTTGGAAAATCGGCCGAAAACGGACAAAACCGCCTGGCCGCGCGGGTCCGGCCGGCATCGTGGATGGCTAGCGGGTGCCCAAGACGCCCATGAAAACCGCCCGCGCCGCGGTAGGCCTGGCTTCGTGGATGGCGAAACGGTGCCCAAGACGCCGCGGGCGCCCGAGGACGGAACGGTGGGCGTAAATAGGCCCGGTACTAGCGTTTTTGGAAAATCGGCCGAAAAACGGACAAAACCGCCTGTCCCGCGGGTCCCCGCCGGCATCGTGGATGGCTAGCGGGTGCCCAAGACGCTCCATGCGTTTTCGCGCCGCGGTAGGCTGGTTTAGGAAGCCGCTGGCGCCCGAGGACGGAACGGTGGGCAGAAATAGGCCGTGGTACTAGCGTTTTTGGAAAATCGGCCGAAAAACGGACAAAACCGCCTGTCCGCGCGGGTCCGGCCGGCATCGTGGATGGCTAGCGGGTGCCCAAGACGCCCATGCATTTCGCGCGCCGCGGTAGGCCTGGTTTAGGGAAGCCGCGGGCGCCCGAGGACGGAACGG
Organism: Chrysopogon serrulatus; assembly: GCA_015844335.1. Lineage (NCBI taxonomy): Eukaryota > Viridiplantae > Streptophyta > Magnoliopsida > Poales > Poaceae > Chrysopogon > Chrysopogon serrulatus. The sequence goes on from JADLZL010007925.1 coordinate 16,938, forward strand.
TGGGCAGAAATAGGCCGGTACTAGCGTTTTTTGGAAAATCGGCCGAAAACGGACAAAACCGCCCTGTCCGCTGGTCCGGCCGGCATCGCGGATGGCTAGCGGGGTGCCCAAGACGCTCCATGCGTTTCGCGCCGCGGTAGGCCCGGTTTAGCCGCGGGCGCCCGAGGACGGAACGGTGGGCGAAATAGGCCGGGTACTAGCGTTTTGGAAAATCGGCCGAAAAAACGGACAAAACCGCCTGCCCGCGCGGGTCCGGCCGGCATCGTGGATGGCTAGCGGGTGCCCAAGACGCTCCATGCGTTTCGCGCCGCGGTAGGCCCGGTTTAGGGAAGCCGTGGGCGCCCGAGGACGGAACGGTGGGCAGAAATAGGCCGCGGTACTAGCGTTTTTGGAAAATCGGCCGAAAAAACGGACAAAACCGCCTGTCCCCGCGGGTCCGGCCGGCATCGTGGATGGCTAGCGGGTGCCCAAGACGCCCATGCGTTTTTCGCGCCGCGGTAGGCCTGGTTTAGGAAGCCGCGGGCGCCCGAGGACGGAACGGTGGGCAGAAATAGGCCGCGGTACTCAGCGTTTTTGGAAAATCGCCGAAAACGACAAAACCGCCTGTCCGCGCGGGTCCGGCCGGCATCGTGGATGGCTAGCGGGTGCCCAAGACGCTTCCATGCGTTTTCGCGCCGCGGTAGGCCCGGTTTAGGGCCGCTGGCGCCCGAGGACGGAACGGTGGGCAGAAATAGGCCGCGGTACTAGCGTTTTTGGAAAAATCGGCCGAAAACGGACAAAACCGCCCCGCCCGCGCTGGTCCGGCCGGCATCGTGGATGGCTAGCGGGTGCCCAAGACGCTCCATGCGTTTCGCGCCGCGGTAGGGCCGGGTTTGGATGGCCGCGGGCGCCCGAGGACGGAACGGTGGGGCAGAAATAGGCCGGTACTAGCGTTTTTGGAAAATCGGCCGAAAACGGACAAAACCGCCCCGCCCGCGCTGGTCCGGCCGGCATCGTGGATGGCTAGCGGGTGCCCAAGACGCTCCATGCATTTTCGCGCCGCGGTAGGCCTGGTTTAGGGAAGCCGCTGGCTTCGAGGACGGAACGGTGGGGCAAAAATAGGCCGGTACTAGCGTTTTTGGAAAATCGGCCGAAAACGGACAAAACCGCCCTGTCCGCGCGGGTCCGGCCGGCATCGTGGATGGCTAGCGGGGTGCCCAAGACGCTCCATGCGTTTCCGCGCCGCGGTAGGCTCGGGTTTAGGGCGCCGTGGGCGCCTGAGGACGGAACGGTGGGCAGAAATAGGCCGTGTACTAGCGTTTTTGGAAAATCGGCCGAAAACGGGCAAAACCGCCCCGTCCGCGCGGGTCCGGCCGGCATCGTGGATGGCTAGCGGGGTGCCCAAGACGCTTCCATGCGTTTCCGCGCCGCGGTAGGCCTGGTTTAGGCCGCTGGCGCCCGAGGACGGAACGGGGGGCAGAAATAGGCCGTGGTACTAGCGCTTTTTGGAAAATCGGCCGAAAACGGACAAAACCGCCCCGTCCGCGCGCGGGTCCGGCCGGCATCGTGGATGGCTAGCGGGTGCCCAAGACGCCCATGCGCTTTCCGCGCCGGGGTAGGCCCGGTTTAGGAAGCCGCTGGCGCCCGAGGACGGAACGGTGGGCAGAAATAGGCCGCGGTACTAGCGTTTTTGGAAAATCGGCCGAAAACGGACAAAAACCGCCCGCCCCGCGGGGTCCGGCCGGCATCGTGGATGGCTAGCGGGTGCCCAAGACGCCCATGCGTTTCGCGCCGCGGTAGGCCTGGGTTTAGGGAAGCCGCGGGCGCCCGAGGACGGAACGGTGGGCAGAAATAGGCCGCCGTACTAGCGTTTTTGGAAAATCGGCCGAAAACGGACAAAACCGCCTGGCCCGCGCTGGTCCGGCCGGCATCGCGGATGGCTAGCGGGTGCCCAAGACGCCCATGCGTTTCGCGCCGCGGTAGGCCTGGTTTAGGGAAGCCGCTGGCGCCCGAGGACGGAACGGGTGGGCGTAAATAGGCCGTGGTACTAGCGTTTTTTGGAAAATCGCCGAAAACGACAAAAACCGCCTGGCCCGCTGGTCCGGCCGGCATCGTGGATGGCTAGCGGGTGCCCAAGACGCTCCATGCGTTTCGCGCCGCGGTAGGCCTGGTTTAGGGAAGCCATGGGCGCCCGAGGACGGAACGGTGGGCAGAAATAGGCCGTACTAGCGTTTTTTGGAAAATCGGCCGAAAACGGACAAAACCGCCTGCCGTCCGCTGGTCCGGCCGGCATCGTGGATGGCTAGCGGGTGCCCAAGACGCTCCATGCGTTTCGCGCCGCGGTAGGCCCGGTTTAGGGAAGCCGAGGGCGCCCGAGGACGGAACGGTGGGCAGAAATAGGCCGCGGTACTAGCTTTTGGAAAATCGCCGAAAAACGGACAAAACCGCCCGGCCCGCGCTGGTCCGCCGGCATCGGATGGCTAGCGGGTGCCCAAGACGCTTCCATGCGTTTCCGCGCCGCGGTAGGCCTGGTTTAGGAAGCCGCGGGCGCCCGAGGACGGAACGGTGGGCGTAAATAGGCCGCGGTACTAGCGCTTTTTGGAAAATCGGCCGAAAACGGACAAAACCGCCTGGCCCGCTGGGGTCCGCCGGCATCGTGGATGGCTAGCGGGTGCCCAAGACGCTTCCATGCGTTTTCGCGCCGCGGTAGGCCGGGGTTTAGGGAAGCCGTGGGCGCCCGAGGACGGAACGGTGGGCAGAAATAGGCCGCGGTACTAGCGTTTTTGGAAAATCGGCCGAAAAACGACAAAACCGCCTGGCCCGCTGGTCCGGCCGGCATCGTGGATGGCTAGCGGGTGCCCAAGACGCCCATGCGTTTTCGCGCCGCGGTAGGCCTGGTTTAGGGAAGCCGCTGGCGCCCGAGGACGGAACGGTGGGCAGAAATAGGCCGCGGTACTAGCGCTTTTTGGAAAATCGCCGAAAACGGACAAAACCGCCTGCCCGCGCGGGTCCGGCCGGCATCGTGGATGGCTAGCGGGTGCCCAAGATTTTCCATGCGTTTCGCGCCGCGGTAGGCCTGGGTTAGGGAGGCCGCGGGCGCGAGGACGGAACGGTGGGTAGAAATAGGCCGTAGGTACTAGCGTTTTTTGGAAAATCGCCGAAAACGGACAAAACCGCCCCGTCCCCGCGGGTCCGGCCGGCATCGCGGATGGCTAGCGGGGTGCCCAAGACGCTCCATGCGTTTTGCGCCGCCGCGGTAGGCCTGTTTAGGAAGCCGCTGGCGCCCGAGGACGGAACGGTGGGCGAAATAGGCCGGTACTAGCGTTTTTTTTTGGAAAATCGGCCGAAAACGACAAAACCGCCTGGCCCGCTGGTCCGCCGGCATCGTGGATGGCTAGCGGGGTGCCCAAGACGCTCCATGCATTTCCGCGCCGCGGTAGGTCTGGTTTAGGAGGCCGCTGGCGCCCGAGGACGGAACGGGTGGGCAGAAATAGGTCGGGTACTAGCTTTTTGGAAAATCGGCCGAAAACGGACAAAACCGCCTGTCCGCGCGGGTCCGGCCAGCATCGTGGATGGCTAGCGGGTGCCCAAGACGCTCCATGCGTTTCGCGCCGCGGTAGGTTCTGGTTTAGGCGAAGGGCGCCCGAGGACGGAACGGTGGGCAGAAAATAGTCGCGGTACTAGCGCTTTTTTGGAAAATCGGCCGAAAAACGGACAAAACCGCCCGTCCGCGCTGGTCCGGCCGGCATCGTGGATGGCTAGCGGGTGCCCAAGACGCCCATGCGTTTCCGCGCCGCGGTAGGCCTGGTTTAGGGTGCCGCGGGCGCCCGAGGACGGAACGGAGGGCGTAAATAGGCCGTGGTACTAGCGCTTTTTGGAAAATCGGCCGAAAACGGACAAAAACCGCCTGTCCGCGCGGGTCCGGCCGGCATCGTGGATGGCTAGCGGGTGCCCAAGACGCTTCCATGCGTTTCGCGCCGCGGTAGGCCTGGCTTAGGAAGCCGCGGGCGCCCGAGGACGGAACGGTGGGCAGAAATAGGCCGTGTACTAGCGTTTTTGGAAAATCGGCCGAAAACGACAAAACCGCCCCGTCCGCTGGTCCGGCCGGCATCGTGGATGGCTAGCGGGTGCCCAAGACGCTCCATGCGTTTCGCGCCGCGGTAGGCCTGGTTTAGAAAGCCGCGGGCGCCCGGAGGACGGAACGGTGGGGGCAGAAATAGGCCGCATACTAGCCGCTTTTGGAAAAATCGGCCGAAAACGGAGCGTTTTAAAACCGCCTGTCCCCGCGGGTCCGGCCGGCATCGTGGATGGCTAGCGGTGCCCAAGACGCCCATGCATTTCGCGCCGCGGTAGGCCCGGTTTAGGTGCCGCGGGCGCCCGAGGACGGAACGGTGGGCAGAAATAGGCCGCGGTACTAGCGTTTTTGGAAAATCGGCCGAAAAACGAAAAACCGCCTGTCCGGCGCGGGTCCGGCCGGCATCGTGGATGGCTAGCGGGGTGCCCAAGACGCCCATGCTTTCCGCGCCGCGGTAGGCCTGGGTTTAGCGGGTGCCCAAGTGCCGCGGGCGCCCGAGGACGGAACGGAGGGCAGAAATAGGGCGTGTACTAGCGTTTTTGGAAAATCGGCCGAAAACGGACAAAACCGCCCCGTCCGCGCGGGTCCGGCCGGCATCGTGGATGGCTAGCGGGTGCCCAAGACGCTTCCATGCGTTTCGCGCCGCGGTAGGCCCGGGTTTAGGAGCCGCTGGCGCCCGAGGACGGAACGGTGGGCAGAAATAGGCCGCGGTACTAGCATTTTTCGGAAAATCGGCCGAAAACGGACAAAAACCGCCCCGTCCCCGCGGGTCCGGCCGGCATCGTGGATGGCTAGCGGGTGCCCAAGACGCCCATGCGTCTCGCCGCCGCGGTAGCCCGGTTTAGAAATGCTGGCGCCTCGAGGACGGAACGGAGGCGCAGAAATAGGCCGTGGTACTAGCGCTTTCCGGAAAATCGGCCGAAAACGGACAAAACCGCCTGTCCGCGCGCTGGTCCGGCCGGCATCGTGGATGGCTAGCGGGGTGCCCAAGACGCTCCATGCATTTTCGCGCCGCGGTAGGCCCGGGTTTAGCCGCTGGCGCCTCGAGGACGGAACGGTGGGCAGAAATAGGCCGCGGTATTAGCGTTTTTTGGAAAATCGGCCGAAAACGGACAAAACCGCCTGGCCCGCGCGGGTCCGGCCGGCATCGTGGATGGCTAGCGGGTGCCCAAGACGCTCCATGCGCCGCGCCGCGGTAGGCTCGGTTTGGGGAGCCGCGGGCGCCCGAGGACGGAACGGTGGGCAGAAATAGGCCGCGGTACTAGCGTTTTTGGAAAATCGGCGAAAAACGGAGAAACCGCCTGGCCCGCGCGGGTCCGCCGGCATCGTGGATGGCTAGCGGGTGCCCAAGACGCTCCATGCGTTTTCGCGCCCGGTAGGCCTGGTTTAGAAGCCGCTGGCGCCCGAGGACGGAACGGTGGGCAGAAATAGGCCGGTACTAGCGTTTTTGGAAAATCGGCCGAAAACGGACAAAACCGCCTGGTCCGCGCGGGTCCGGCCGGCATCGTGGATGGCTAGCGGGTGCCCAAGACGCTTCCATGCTTTCCGCCGCGGTAGGCCCGGTTTAGGGAAGCCGCGGGGCGCCGAGGACGGAACGGTGGGCAGAAATAGGCCGCGGTACTAGCGTTTTTGGAAAATCGGCCGAAAACGGACAAAAAACCGCCTGCCCCGCTGGTCCGGCCGGCATCGTGGATGGCTAGCGGGGTGCCCAAGACGCTCCATGCGTTTCCGCCGCGGTAGGGCCGGGGTTTAGGAAGCCGCTGGCGCCCGAGGACGGAACGGTGGGCAGAAATAGGCCGTACTAGCGTTTTTGGAAAATCGGCCGAAAACGGACAAAACCGCCCTGCCCGCTGGTCCGGCCGGCATCGTGGATGGCTAGCGGGTGCCCAAGACGCCCATGCGTTTCCGCCGCGGTAGGCCCGGTTTAGGGTGCCGCGGGGCGCCCGAGGACGGAACGGTGGGCAGAAATAGGCCGGTACTAGCGCTTTTGGAAAATCGGCCGAAAACGGACAAAACCGCCCGCCCGCTGGTCCGGCCGGGCATCGTGGATGGCTAGCGGGTGCCCAAGACGCTCCATGCGTTTCGCGCCGCGGTAGGCCTGGTTTAAGGCCGCGGGCGCCCGAGGACGGAACGGGTGGGCGTAAATAATAGGCCGGTACTAGCGTTTTTTGGAAAATCGGCCGAAAACGGACAAAACCGCCCCCCGTCCGCGCGGGTCCGGCCGGCATCGTGGATGGCTAGCGGGTGCCCAAGACGCCCATGCGTTCCGCGCCGCGGTAGGCCTGGTTTAGGGAAGCCGCGGGCGCCCGAGGACGGAACGGTGGGCAGAAATAGGCCGCGGTACTAGCGCTTTTTGGAAAATCGGCCGAAAACGGACAAAAACCGCCCTGTCCCGCGGTGGTCCGGCCGGCATCGTGGATGGCTAGCGGGTGCCCAAGACGCTTCCATGCGTTTCGCGCCGCGGTAGGCCCGGGTTTAGGAAGCGGGCGCCCGAGGACGGAACGGTGGGCGAAATAGGCCGCGGTACTAGCGTTTTTGGAAAATCGGCCGAAAACGGACAAAACCGCCTCGGCCCGCGCGGGTCCGGCCGCATCGTGGATGGCTAGCGGGTGCCCAAGACGCTTCCATGCGTTTCCGCGCCGCGGTAGGCCCGGTTTAGGCCGCTGGCGCCCGAGGACGGAACGGTGGGCAGAAATAGGCCGTGGTACTAGTGTTTTTGGAAAATCGGCCGAAAACGGACAAAACCGCCTGGCCGCGCTGGTCCGGCCGGCATCGCGGATGGCTAGCGGGTGCCCAAGACGCCCATGCGTTTTCCGCGCCGCGGTAGGCCTGGTTTAGGAAGGCGCGGGCGCCCGAGGACGGAACGGTGGGCAGAAATAGGCCGGTACTAGCGTTTTTGGAAAATCGGCCGAAAACGGACAAAAACCGCCTGGCCCCGCTGGTCCGGCCGGCATCGTGGATGGCTAGCGGGGTGCCCAAGACGCCCATGCGTTTCGCGCCGCGGTAGGCCTGGTTTAGGGAAGCCGGGCGCCCGAGGACGGAACGGGCGTAAATAGGCCGCGGTACTAGCGCTTTTTGGAAAATCGGCCGAAAACGGACAAAACCGCCTGGTCCGCGCGGGTCCGGCCGGCATCGTGGATGGCTAGCGGGTGCCCAAGACGCTTCCATGCATTTCGCGCCGCGGTAGGCCGGTTTAGGAGGCCGCGGGCGCCCGAGGACGGAACGGTGGGCAGAAATAGGCCGCGGTACTTAGCGCTTTTTGGAAAATCGGCCGAAAAACGGACAAAACCGCCTGGCCCGCTGGTCCCGGCCGGCATCGTGGATGGCTAGCGGGTGCCCAAGACGCTCCATGCGTTTTCGCGCCGCGGTAGGCCCGGGTTTAGGGGCCGCGGGCGCCCGAGGACGGAACGGTGGGCGAAATAGGCCGCGGTACTAGCGTTTTTGGAAAATCGGCCGAAAACGGACAAAACCGCCTCGTCCCGCGGGTCCGCCGGCATCGTGGATGGCTAGCGGGTGCCCAAGACGCCCATGTTTTCGCGCCGCGGTAGGCCTGGGTTTAGGCGCCGCGGCGCCCGAGGACGGAACGGTGGGCAGAAATAGGCCCGGTACTAGCGTTTTTGGAAAATCGGCCGAAAACGGACAAAACCGCCTGGCCCGCTGGTCCGGCCGGCATCGTGGATGGCTAGCGGGTGCCCAAGACGCCCATGCATTTCCGCCGCCGCGGTAGGCTCGGTTTAGGGCCGCGGGCGCCCGAGGACGGAACGGTGGGCAGAAATAGCCGCGGTACTAGCGTTTTTGGAAAATCGGCCGAAAACGGACAAAACCGCCCTGGCCCGCGCGGGTCCGGCCGGCATCGTGGATGGCTAGCGGGTGCCCAAGACGCCCATGCGTTTCGCGCCGCGGTAGGCTCGGTTTAGGGAAGCCGCGGGCGCCCGAGGACGGAACGGTGGGCAGAAATAGGCCGCGGTACTAGCGTTTTTGGAAAATCGGCCGAAAACGGACAAAACCGCCTGGCCCGCGCGGGTCCGGCCGGCATCGTGGATGGCTAGCGGGTGCCCAAGACGCCCATGCGTTTTCGCCGCCGCGGTAGGCCTGGTTTAGGGCGCGGGCGCCCGAGGACGGAACGGTGGGCAGAAATAGGCCGCGGTACTAGCGTTTTTGGAAAATCGGCCGAAAACGACAAAAACCGCCTGGCCCGCTGGTCCGGCCGGCATCGTGGATGGCTAGCGGGTGCCCAAGACGCCCATGCGTTTCCGCGCCGCGGGTAGGTCGGTTGGGGAAGCCATGGGCGCCCGAGGACGGAACGGTGGGCGTAAATAGGCCGGTACTAGCGTTTTTGGAAAATCGGCCGAAAAACGGACAAAACCGCCTGTCCGCTGCGGGTCCGGCCGGCATCGCGGATGGCTAGCGGGTGCCCAAGACGCCCATGCGCTTCGCGCCGCGGTAGGCCCGGTTTAGGGGCCGCTGGCGCCCGAGGACGGAACGGTGGGCAGAAATAGGCCGTACTAGCGTTTTTGGAAAATCGGCCGAAAAACGGACAAAACCGCCTGTCCGCGCGGGTCCGGCCGGCATCGTGGATGGCTAGCGGGTGCCCAAGACGCTCCATGCATTTTCGCGCCGCGGTAGGCCTGGTTTAGGAAGCCGGGCGCCCGAGGACGGAACGGTGGGCAGAAATAGGCCGCGGTACTAGCGTTTTTGGAAAATCGGCCGAAAACGGACAAAACCGCCTGGCCCGCGCGGGTCCGGCCGGCATCGTGGATGGCTAGCGGGTGCCCAAGACGCCCATGCGCCGCGCGCCGGGTAGGCCTGGTTTAGGGGCCGCGGGCGCCCGAGGACGGAACGGTGGGCAGAAATAGGCCGTACTAGCGTTTTTGGAAAATCGGCCGAAAACGGACAAAACCGCCTGGTCCGCGCGGGTCCGCCGGCATCGTGGATGGCTAGCGGGTGCCCAAGACGCTCCATGCGCTCACCGCGCCGCGGTAGGCCCGGCCGGCCGCGCGGCGCCCGAGGACGGAACGGTGGGCAGAAATAGGCCCGGTACTAGCGCTTTTTGGAAAAATCGGCCGAAAAACGGGAAAAACCGCCTGTCCCCGCGGGTCCGGCCGGCATCGGATGGCTAGCGGGTGCCCAAGACGCCCATGCGTTTCCGCGCCACGGTAGGCCCGGTTTAGGGAAGCCGCTGGCGCCCGAGGACGGAACGGTGGGCAGAAATAGGCCGCGGTACTAGCGTTTTTGGAAAATCGGCCGAAAACGGACAAAACCGCCTGGTCCGCTGGTCCGGCCGGCATCGTGGATGGCTAGCGGGTGCCCAAGACGCTCCATGCATTTCGCGCCGCGGTAGGCCTGGTTTAGGAAGCCGCGGGCGCCTGAGGACGGAACGGTGGGCAGAAATAGGCCGCGGTACTAGCATTTTTGGAAAATCGGGCCGAAAAACGGATAAAAACCGCCTGGTCCGCGGGTCCGGCCGGCATCGTGGATGGCTAGCGGGTGCCCAAGACGCTCCATGCGCTTCGCGCCGCGGTAGGCCTGGTAGGATAAAAACGACAAAACCGCTGGCGCCTGAGGACGGAACGGGTGGGCAGAAATAGGCCGTGTACTAGCGTTTTTGACGAAAATCGGCCGAAAAAACGGTACTGGGGCGCTTTTTGGAAAACCGCCTGTCCGCGGGGTCCGGCCGGCATCGTGGATGGCTAGCGGGGTGCCCAAGACGCTCCATGCGTTTTCGCGCCGCGGTAGGTTGGGTTTAGGTGCCGCGGGCGCCCGAGGACGGAACGTGGGCAGAAATAGGCCGCGGTACTAGCGTTTTTGGAAAATCGGGCCGAAAACGGACAAAAACCGCCTGCCCGCGCGGGTCCGGCCGGCATCGTGGATGGCTAGCGGGTGCCCAAGACGCTCCATGCGTTTCGCGCCGCGGTAGGCCTGGTTTAGGGCGCCGCTGGCGCCCGAGGACGGAACGGTGGGCGAAATAGGCCGCGGTACTAGCTTTTTGGAAAATCGGCCGAAACGACAAAACCGCCTGCCCGCGCTGGTCCGCCGGCATCGTGGATGGCTAGCGGGTGCCCAAGACGCTCCATGCGCTTTCGCCGCGGTAGGTTGGGTTTAGGAAGGCCGCTGGCGCCCGAGGACGGAACGGTGGGCAGAAATAGGCCGCGGTACTAGCGTTTTTGGAAAATCGGCCGAAAAACGACAAAACCGCCTGGCCCGCGCGGGGTCCGGCCGGCATCGTGGATGGCTAGCGGGTGCCCAAGACGCCCATGCGTTTCGCGCGCCGCGGTAGGCCCGGTTTAGCCCAAGGAAGCCGCTGGGCGCCCGAGGACGGAACGGTGGGCGAAATAGGCCGCGGTACTAGCGTTTTTGGAAAATCGGCCGAAAAACGCATAAAACCGCCTGGCCCGCTGGTCCGCCGCATCGTGGATGGCTAGCGGGGTGCCCAAGACGCCCATGCGTTTCGCGCCGCGGTAGGCCTGGTTTAGGGCGCCGCGGCGCCCGAGGACGGAACGGTGGGCAGAAATAGGTCGCGGTACTAGCGTTTTTGGAAAATCGGCCGAAAACGGACAAAACCGCCCCGCCCGCGCGGGTCCGGCCGGCATCGTGGATGGCTAGCGGGTGCCCAAGACGCTCCATGCGTTTCGCGCCGCGGTAGGCCGGGTTTAGGCGCCGCTGGCGCCCGAGGACGGAACGGTGGGCAGAAATAGGCCGGTACTAGCGTTTTTGGAAAATCGGCCGAAAACGGACAAAAACCGCCCCTGTCCGCGCGGGTCCGGCCGGCATCGTGGATGGCTAGCTTTTTGGGGTGCCCAAGACGCCCATGCGTTTTCGCGCCGCGGTAGGCCTGGTTTAGGGAAGCCGCGGGCGCCCGAGGACGGAACGGTGGGCGTAAATAGGCCGGTACTAGCGCTTTTTGGAAAATCGCCGAAAACGGACAAAACCGCCTCGTCCGCGCGGGTCCGGCCGGCATCGTGGATGGCTAGCGGGTGCCCAAGACGCTCCATGCGTTTCGCGCCGCGGTAGGCCCGGTTTAGGAAGCCGCGGGCGCCTCGAGGACGGAACGGTGGGCAGAAATAGGCCGCGGTACTAGCGTTTTTGGAAAATCGGGCCGAAAAACGGACAAAACCGCCTGGCCCGCGCTGGTCCGCCGGCATCGTGGATGGCTAGCGGGTGCCCAAGACGCCCATGCGTTTCGCGCCGCGGTAGGCCCGGTTTAGGAAGCCGCTGGCGCCCGAGGACGGAACGGTGGGCAGAAATAGGCCGTGGTACTAGCGTTTTTGGAAAATCGGCCGAAAACGGACAAAACCGCCCCGCCCGCGCGGGTCCGGCCGGCATCGTGGATGGCTAGCGGGTGCCCAAGACGCCTCCATGCGTTTCCGCGCCGCGGTAGGCCTGGTTTAGGCGCCGCTGGCGCCCGAGGACGGAACGGTGGGCAGAAATAGGCCGCGGGTACTAGCGTTTTTGGAAAATCGGCCGAAAACGGACAAAAACCGCCCTGCCCGCTGGTCGGGCCGGCATCGTGGATGGCTAGCGGGTGCCCAAGACGCTTCCATGCGTTTTCGCGCCGCGGTAGGCTCGGTTTAGGGAGGCCGCGGGCGCCCGAGGACGGAACGGTGGGCAGAAATAGGCCGCGGTACTAGCGTTTTTTTTGGAAAATCGGCCGAAAACGGACAAAACCGCCCGTCCGCGCGGGTCCGGCCGGCATCGTGGATGGCTAGCGGGTGCCCAAGACGCCCATGCGTTTTCGCGCCGCGGTAGGTCCGGTTTAGGAAGCCGCGGGCGCCCGAGGACGGAACGGTGGGCAGAAATAGGCCGCGGTACTAGCGTTTTTGGAAAATCGGCCGAAAACGGACAAAACCGCCTGTCCGCGCGGGTCCGGCCGGCATCGTGGATGGCTAGCGGGTGCCCAAGACGCTCCATGCGTTTCGCGCCACGGTAGGCCTGGTTTAGGGAAGCCGCTGGCGCCCGAGGACGGAACGGTGGGCAGAAATAGGCCGCGGTACTAGCGTTTTTGGAAAATCGGCCGAAAACGGACAAAACCGCCCTGTCCGCGCGGGTCCGGCCGGCATCGTGGATGGCTAGCGGGTGCCCAAGACGCTTCCATGCGTTTTCGCGCCGCGGTAGGCCTGGTTTAGGGGCCGCTGGCGCCCGAGGACGGAACGGTGGGCAGAAATAGGCCGTGGTACTAGCGTTTTTGGAAAATCGGCCGAAAACGGACAAAACCGCCTGGCCCGCGGCGGGTCCGGCCGGCATCGTGGATGGCTAGCGGGTGCCCAAGACGCTCCATGCGTTTTCGCGCCGCGGTAGGCCCGGTTTAGGGGGCCGCTGGCGCCCGAGGACGGAACGGTGGGCAGAAATAGGCCGCGGTACTAGCGTTTTTGGAAAATCGGCCGAAAACGACAAAAAACCGCCTGGCCCGCGCTGGTCCGGCCGGCATCGTGGATGGCTAGCGGGTGCCCAAGACGCTCCATGCATTTTCGCGCCGCGGTAGGCCTGGTTTAGGAAGCCGCGGGCGCCTCGAGGACGGAACGGTGGGCAGAAATAGGCCGCGGTACTAGCGTTTTTTGGAAAATCGGCCGAAAACGGACAAAAACCGCCTGCCCGCGCTGGTCCGGCCGGCATCGTGGATGGCTAGCGGGTGCCCAAGACGCCCATGCATTTCCGCGCCGCGGTAGGCCCGGTTTAGGAAAGCCGCGGGCGCCCGAGGACGGAACGGTGGGCAGAAATAGGCCGCGGTACTAGCGTTTTTGGAAAATCGGCCGAAAACGACAAAACCGCCTGGCCCGCTGGGTCCGGCCGGCATCGCGGATGGCTAGCGGGTGCCCAAGACGCTCCATGCGTTTTCGCGCCGCGGTAGGCCCGGTTTAGGGGGCCGCGGGCGCCCGAGGACGGAACGGTGGGGCGAAATAGGGCCGGTACTAGCATTTTTTGGAAAATCGGCCGAAAAACGACAAAACCGCCTGCCCCCGCTGGTCCGGCCGGCATCGTGGATGGCTAGCGGGTGCCCAAGACGCCCATGCGTTTTCACGCCGCGGTAGGCCTGGGTTTAGGGAAGCCGCTGGCGCCCGAGGACGGAACGGTGGGTAGAAATAGGCCGTGGTACTAGCGTTTTTGGAGAATCGGCCGAAAACGGACAAAACCGCCCCGCCCGCGCGGGTCCGGCCGGCATCGTGGATGGCTAGCGGGGTGCCCAAGACGCTCCATGCGTTTCCGCGCCGCGGTAGGCCCGGTTTAGGGAAGCCGCTGGCGCCCGAGGACGGAACGGTGGGCAGAAATAGGCCGCGGTACTAGCGTTTTTGGAAAATCGGCCGAAAACGGACAAAAACCGCCCGGGCCCGCGCTGGTCCGGCCGGCATCGTGGATGGCTAGCGGGTGCCCAAGACGCTTCCATGCGTTTCCGCGCCGCGGTAGGCCTGGTTTAGGGCCGCGGGCGCCCGAGGACGGAACGGTGGGCAGAAATAGGCCGTGGTACTAGCGTTTTTGGAAAATCGGCCGAAAACGGACAAAACCGCCTGGCCGCGCTGGTCCGGCCGGCATCGTGGATGGCTAGCGGGTGCCCAAGACGCCCATGCGTTTCCGCGCCGCGGTAGGGCCTGGTTTAGGAAGCCGCGGGCGCCCGAGGACGGAACGGTGGGCAGAAAAATAGGTTTCGAAAAATCGCCGGTACTAGCGTTTTTTGGAAAATCGGCCGAAAACGGACAAAAACCGCCCCGCAAAACCGCGCTGGTCCGCCGGCATCGTGGATGGCTAGCGGGTGCCCAAGACGCTCCATGGCCGCGCCGCGGTAGGCCTGGGGTTTAGGGAAGCCGCTGGCGCCCGAGGACGGAACGGTGGGCGAAATAGGCCGTACTAGCGTTTTTTGGAAAATCGGCCGAAAACGGACAAAACCGCCCGCCCGCTGGTCCGGCCGGCATCGTGGATGGCTAGCGGGTGCCCAAGACGCTCCATGCGTTTCCGCGCCGCGGTAGGCCTGGTTTAGGAAGCCGCTGGCGCCCGAGGACGGAACGGTGGGCAAAAATAGCCGCGGTACTAGCGTTTTTGGAAAATCGGCCGAAAACGGACAAAACCGCCTGGCCCGCGGGTCCGCCGGCATCGTGGATGGCTAGCGGGTGCCCAAGACGCTCCATGCGTTTTCGCGCCGCCGCGGTAGGCCCGGTTTAGGGAAGCCGCGGGCGCCCGAGGACGGAACGGTGGGCAGTAAATAGGCCGCGGTACTAGCGCTTTTGGAAAAATCGGCCGAAAACGGACAAAACCGCCTGGCCGCGCTGGTCCGGCCGGCATCGTGGATGGCTAGCGGGTGCCCAAGACGCTCCATGCATTTCCGCGCCGCGGTAGGCCGGGTTTAGGGCCGCGGGCGCCCGAGGACGGAACGGTGGGCAGAAATAGGCCGCGGTACTAGCGTTTTTGGAAAATCGCCGAAAAACGGACAAAACCGCCTGCCCGCGGGTCCGGCCGGCATCGTGGATGGCTAGCGGGTGCCCAAGACGCTCCATGCGTTTCGCGCCGCGGTAGGCCTGGTTTAGGGCGCCGCGGGCGCCCGAGGACGGAACGGTGGGCGAAATAGGCCGCGGTACTAGCGTTTTTGGAAAATCGGCCGAAAACGGACAAAACCGCCTGTCCGCGCTGGTCCGGCCGGCATCGTGGATGGCTAGCGGGTGCCCAAGACGCTCCATGCGTTTCCGCGCCGCGGTAGGCCTGGGTTTAGGGAACCGCGGGCGCCTGAGGATGGAACGGTGGGCAGAAATAGGCCGCGGTACTAGCGTTTTTTGGAAAATCGCCGAAAACGGACAAAACCGCCTGTCCCGCTGGTCCGGCCGGCATCGTGGATGGCTAGCGGGTGCCCAAGACGCTCCATGCGTTTCTGCGCCGCGGTAGGCTCGGGTTTAGGAAGCCGCGGGCGCCCCGAGGACGGAACGGTGGGCAGAAATAGGCCGCGGTACTAGCGTTTTTGGAAAATCGGCCGAAAAACGGACAAAACCGCCCCGTCCGCGCGGGTCCGGCCGGCATCGTGGATGGCTAGCGGGTGCCCAAGACGCTCCATGCGTTTCCGCGCCGCGGTAGGCCGGGTTTAGGGAAGCCGCGGGCGCCCGAGGACGGAACGGTGGGCAGAAATAGGCCGGTACTAGCGTTTTTGGAAAATCGGCCGAAAACGGACAAAACCGCCCGCCCGGGTCCGGCCGGCATCGTGGATGGCTAGCGGGTGCCCAAGACGCTCCATGCGTTTTCGCCGCCGCGGTAGGCCGGGTTTAGGAAGCCGCGGGCGCCCGAGGACGGAACGGTGGGCAGAAATAGGCCCGGTACTAGCGTTTTGGAAAATCGGCCGAAAACGGACAAACCGCCTGTCCGCGCGGGTCCGGCCGGCATCGTGGATGGCTAGCGGGTGCCCAAGACGCCCATGCGCTTTCCGCGCCGGTAGGCCTGGTTTAGGGAAGCCGCTGGCGCCCGAGGACGGAACGGTGGCAGAAATAGGCCGTGGTACTAGTTTTTTGGAAAATCGGCCGAAAACGGACAAAACCGCCTGCCCGCGGGTCCGGCCGGCATCGTGGATGGCTAGCGGGTGCCCAAGACGCTCCATGCGTTTTCGCGCCGCGGTAGGCCCGGGTTTAGGGGGAAGCCGCGGGCGCCCGAGGACGGAACGGTGGGCAGAAATAGGCCGCGGTACTAGCGTTTTTGGAAAATCGGCCGAAAACGGACAAAACCGCCTGGCCCGCTGGTCCGGCCGGCATCGTGGATGGCTAGCGGGTGCCCAAGACGCTCCATGCGTTTTCGCGCCGCGGTAGGCCTGGTTTAGGGCGCCGCTGGCGCCCGAGGACGGAACGGTGGGCGAAATAGGCGCGGTACTAGCGTTTTTTGGAAAATCGGCCGAAAACGACAAAACCGCCTGGCCCGCTGGTCCGGCCGGCATCGTGGATGGCTAGCGGGTGCCCAAGACGCTCCATGCGTTTCGCGCGCCGCGGTAGGGCCTGGTTTAGGGAAGCCGCTGGCGCCCGAGGACGGAACGGTGGGCAGAAATAGGCGGTACTAGCGTTTTTGGAAAATCGGCCGAAAAACGGACAAAACCGCCCCGCCCGCGGGTCCGGCCGGCATCGTGGATGGCTAGCGGGTGCCCAAGACGCCCATGCGTTTTCGCGCCGCGGTAGGCCTGGGTTTAGGCCGCGGGCGCCCGAGGACGGAACGGTGGGCAGAAATAGGCCGTGGTACTAGCGTTTTTGGAAAATCGGCCGAAAACGGACAAAACCGCCTGGCCCGCGCGGGTCCGGCCGGCATCGTGGATGGCTAGCGGGTGCCCAAGACGCTTCCATGCGTTTCGCGCCGCGGTAGGCCCGGTTTAGGGAAGCCGCTGGCGCCCGAGGACGGAACGGTGGGCAGAAATAGGCCCGGTACTAGCGTTTTTGGAAAATCGGCCGAAAACGGACAAAACCGCCTGTCCGCGCTGGTCCGGCCGGCATCGTGGATGGCTAGCGGGTGCCCAAGACGCTCCATGCGTTTCCGCGCCGCGGTAGGCCTGGTTTAGGGAAGCCGCTGGCGCCCGAGGACGGAACGGTGGGCGTAAATAGGCGCGGTACTAGCGTTTTTTGGAAAATCGGCCGAAAACGGACAAAACCGCCTGGCCCGCGCGGGTCCGGCCGGCATCGTGGATGGCTAGCGGGTGCCCAAGACGCCCATGCATCGCGCGCCGCGGTAGGCCGGGTTTAGGGAAGCCGCTGGCGCCCGAGGACGGAACGGTGGGCAGAAATAGGCCGCGGTACTAGCGTTTTTGGAAAATCGGCCGAAAACGGACAAAACCGCCTGGCCCGCTGGTCCGGCCGGCATCGTGGATGGCTAGCGGGTGCCCAAGACGCCCATGCATTTCGCGCCGCGGTAGGCCCGGTTTAGGAAGCCGCTGGCGCCCGAGGACGGAACGGTGGGCAGAAATAGGCCGTGGTACTAGCGTTTTTGGAAAATCGGCCGAAAACGGACAAAACCGCCCTGCCCGCGCGGGTCCGGCCGGCATCGTGGATGGCTAGCGGGTGCCCAAGACGCCCATGCGTTTTCGCCGCCGCGGTAGGCCGGGTTTAGGAAGCCGCGGGCGCCCGAGGACGGAACGGTGGGCAGAAATAGGCCGTGGTACTAGCGTTTTTTTGGAAAATCGGCCGAAAACGGACAAAACCGCCTGGCCCGCTGGTCCCGGCCGGCATCGTGGATGGCTAGCGGGTGCCCAAGACGCCCATGCGTTTCCGCGCCGCGGTAGGCCTGGTTTAGGAAGCCGCGGGCGCCCGAGGACGGAACGGTGGGGCGTAAATAGGCCGCGGTACTAGCGTTTTTGGAAAATCGGCCGAAAACGGACAAAAACCGCCTGGTCCGCGCGGGTCCGGCCGGCATCGTGGATGGCTAGCGGGTGCCCAAGACGCCCATGCGTTTTCGCCGCGGTAGGCCCGGTTTAGGGAAGCTGGCGCGGGCGCCCGAGGACGGAACGGTGGGGCGTAAATAGGCCGCGGTACTAGCGTTTTTGGAAAATCGGCCGAAAACGGACAAAACCGCCTGGCCCGCGGGTCCGCCGGGCATCGTGGATGGCTAGCGGGTGCCCAAGACGCTCCATGCGCTTTTCGCGCCGCGGTAGGCCTGGGTTTAGGGAAGCCGCGGGCGCCCGAGGACGGAACGGTGGGCAGAAATAGGCCGTGGTACTAGCGCTTTTTGGAAAATCGGCCGAAAACGGACAAAACCGCCTGGCCCCGCGGTGGTCCGGCCGGCATCGTGGATGGCTAGCGGGTGCCCAAGACGCCCATGCGCTTTTGCCGCCGCGGTAGGCCCGGGTTTAGGGATGGCTAGGCCGGTGCAAGACGGCGCCCGAGGACGGAACGGTGGGCAGAAATAGGCCGTGGTACTAGCGTTTTTGGAAAATCGGCCGAAAACGGACAAAAACCGCCTGTCCCCGCGGGTCCGCCGGCATCGTGGATGGCTAGCGGGTGCCCAAGACGCCCATGCGTTTCCGCGCCGCGGTAGGCCTCGGTTTAGGAAGCCGCTGGCGCCCGAGGACGGAACGGTGGGCGTAAATAGGCCGCGGTACTAGCGTTTTGGAAAATCGGGCCGAAAACGACAAAAACCGCCTGTCCGCTGGTCCGCCGGCATCGTGGATGGCTAGCGGGTGCCCAAGACGCCCATGCGTTTTCGCGCCGCGGTAGGCCTGGTTTAGGGCGCCGCGGGCGCCCGAGGACGGAACGGTGGGCAGAAATAGGCCGGTACTAGCGTTTTTTTTGGAAAATCGGCCGAAAACGACAAAACCGCCTGCCCGCGCTGGTCCGCCATGCGTTTCCGCGCCGCGGTAGGCCTGGTTTAGGAAGCCAAAGGGCGCCCGAGGACGGAACGGGGTGGGCAGAAATAGGCCGGTACTAGCGCTTTTTGGAAAAATCGGGCCGAAAAACGATTAAACCGCCTGTCCCCGCTGGTCCTGGGCCGGCATCGTGGATGGCTAGCGGGTGCCCAAGACGCTCCATGCGTTTCCGCGCCGCGGTAGGCCCAGGTTTAGAAAGCCGCTGGCGCCCGAGGACGGAACGGTGGGGCG